>CM050199.1:9142500-9145000 GCA_027475355.1 Coilia nasus
ATGTTTGTGTGTCATAAACTGCCTGATGATATGCACATGCTGTTCTGAAGTATTACAGTGAATTCATTTGTCCTCAGTGTGTGTTTTATGAGTACAGCAGTATTTGTCCCAATTCATCAATGCAAAAACATCAAACATGTCCTGGCGTATTGCACTGATTGAGATCAGCCACACAACTGTTGGAACTGCACTGTCATTAGTAATAAATGCACACATTATGCAGCAGTATGAGCTGGCATTGATTACATGTCACTGTGATATGACAGTAACCAGTTCAGGATCATGGACAGCCACACTTAATACACACAAACATACACACACACACGTACATGCACACACACACACACACACACACACACACACACACACACACACACACACACACACACACACACACACACACACACACACACACACACACACACACGGCAGCATAAGCTATCACCATTTGGCGGTTACCAGTTTCAGAACCTTGGACAGCGACACTTCATGAGACGTCCCAGCGGCAGAGACTATTTTCAGGACCATGGCCAGATCCCTTAAGTTATCTGTGAAGCTTTAGCAAATAAAGTGACATTTTGGATTTTATGGAAGATTAATTCACAACTCTGGCCCTTTGCTTAATGCAAATTGATTCAGTAGTAGGGAGTAACGTGTGTCACATAATTAAATACAATGACAACCGTGGAGAGAATATTGTTTTTTGTTTAATTTATTACTTTAAATACTAGTACTACTACTACTACTACTACTACTAATAATAATAATAATAACAATAACAGTAGTAATAATAGTAATAGTTATTATTATTATTATTGTTATTATTATTATTAGTAGTAGTAGTAGTAGTAGTATTTAAAGTAATAAAAAAAAAAAACAATATTCTCTCCGCAGTTGTCATTGTATTTAATTATGTGACACACGTTACTCCCTACTATTATTATTATTATTACTACTACTATCATCATCATCAAAACAATAACAAAGAATCATAACAAACTCATATTATTTGGATGGAAAGAACTGTACGGGAAATTTTTAGTCTTGCTGGGAGTTGATTTAGTAGAGTAACGTAAGTCACATCATTGGATACAGTGACTATCATGGAGAGAATTTCTTGAATTTCTTCCCTTCCTTTATTATGAACTCAACTTCATGATCAAATAATGACTCATAGGCATCCATAAACTTTCCTTAATTTGCATTTAAATGAATTCTATGTTTGCATCACCAAAGTGTCTTGTGTGACTGAAGGCAAAGTCTATGCCAATGTGCAGATTGTAATCCAGTATGCTTTTTGTCAAAGTCAGAGAACTGGCAGGTCCTTTTAAGGGAGGAGAATATATTTGGCTGCATCTGTAGCGCCATGGAGGTGTGTGTGTGTGTGTGTGTGTGTGTGTGTGTGTGCGCGTGTGCATGCGTGTGTGTGTGCATGTGTAATCTCTCACCTGTAGATGGCCTATCTTGTGTTATATCTCATTTTTCATATCTGAATTTAACCCTCAACATGCTATTACATCCCTCTTTCAGGTTACTATAGCTTGAGCATGAGGATGATAAGGACGAGACATGAATATATATTTGGGCACCTTCAGCAGCACCATGGACAGCGACTCTGTGAGCCATGTGGAGAACAGCAACTCAGTTCAGCACCATGGCCAGATCCCCATAATCTCTGACCAAAAGCTCTGTCTGTGCTTGCTGTATGGTTATATCAGCTCTGTTAGATAATTGTCTTTTTGCTGCTGCAATGCCTTGTATTTTTATACTGCTGGAGTCTCTTGTACTGAGCAAGACAGAGCCGCCTGAACGTAGGCAAATCAGAAGAAGCATGAGGGTTTAAAGGTGCAGTATTGGATTTGGTTTTGGTTTCAAAATCAGAATCAGTTTAATTGGCCAAGTATCATGACAGTGCAATGAGTAGATACAATACAATATAATATTGTACACTGTACAATACTGTACAATAGAGACTGTGTTTGGCAAAAAGGTTGGTGATGTTTGAGCACACCAGCAGGTCAAAGAGCACAACTGCTTTCCGCCTCCTGCTCCCAAAGCAGGTAGTTGATTGGCTGGTGGTATTTAGAGCTCGGCCCAGGCCATTTACTGTTTTTTAAGCACTAACTACACAGCTAGAATACCAAAAGAAATAATTAAATCCTAGGAGTTCTAATATTCTAATCCTAATAGTTTTTAAGTAAAAACTTGTTTGACATCTAAAAGACCATAAAGAACTATTCACAGAACTTGACAAATAAAAGCATATGGGATCATAACCACAGACTACTACATTTGTGAACCTAATATTTGTGAGAGATCCCCTAGTTCCTAGTATTCCTAGTATGTGGAACACGTCTGTGGCCTCGCAAGTGTGATGCATCAGATATCAAAGAAGTAATAATTAAGTAAAGTATAAAAAAATAGTCGAAAAAGAAATCCAACACATTCTGTGTCCTTAGACTGAGGAAAGAGGGCTGTATGTATTCATAATGGTGTGAGA
>CM050199.1:9147500-9165000 GCA_027475355.1 Coilia nasus
CTCTGACACATCAATCTTATTTGGCCCACTTTAGCTGATGGCCTAATTTGGCTGAGTTCACCCTATATAATCAGAGGCAGGATTACAGAATCTTGCCAAAATAGTTTCTTATTCATCACTTCTTATTCATTTCTTATTTAAAACTACAGACTTATTTTTTCTTGATAAGAAAGGCAGACCGTTAGTTTAAAATTCACACTTACAAAGCACAATGAAAAACTAAGAGGAAGCATTGAAGATGAATTGTTTGCAATAGACATATATGCTCCTTCTCCAGCTACAATGGATATAAAATTCTTTACAAGGAAGCAAAAAGCAAGTCAGAATCTGCCCACAGGACAGGATATATCAACAGAGCACTGAAAGTGACATCATGAAAGAGAAAAAAAACTGCAATGTTTCTGGAGACTCCCGGAGGTTGCGGGAAACTTGGGATGACTGAATGATTCAAACCACTGTAACTAAACAGAATAGAAATCATTCAGGGCCCGGTTGCATAAAACTGTTTAAGACTAGTCTTAGTCTAATATTTTTTTGTAAGACTAGTCTTAGCTTTATTAGCCAGTTGCATAAAAATTAAGACCGGTCTAATTTTACTGAATAAAGTAAGACTCCCTAACCCCTGTCTAATTTCATCTAACATTCTAAATTACCATGGAAACAACTAAACTGTCAGTTGGGCTAGTTTCACAAAACTCAAAATGGCAGAACATAATATTTGGATTTATGAAAGGGCATTGCGAAGAGAAAGGGTGTTCAAAGACAGGTCAAATCCTTTAGAGGTTTTTTCTGAGGACGAAATCATGGAGAGATTGAGATTACCAAGAAACACCATCATACAAATTGCTTCAAGTCTGGAGGAACAGCTGCGGCCTAAAACAGCAAGAAACTGCAGCATACCTGCACTGTTACAGGTATGCCTGGCTCTGCGTTTTTTTGCCACTGGAAGCTTCATCAATACAGTGGGAGACTTAATTGGTGTGCATAAATCAACAGCATCCAGAATTATCCACAGAGTGTCACGTGAGCTCAGTCACAGGCTCCCCGAGTTTCCAGTGGACATCTCCAGTCTCAACAAAATGAAAATGGATTTTTTTGCTATTGCTGGATTTCCAAATGTTGTTGGTGCTATTGATGGCACACATATCAGGGTTCAAGCTCCATCTACACATGAGCATCTGTATGTCAACAGGAAGGGCTATCACAGCATCAACGTACAAGCAATATGCAATGCCAAACTAAAGATCACCAACTGTGTGGCCCGCTGGCCAGGATCTACCCATGATTCAAGAATTTTAATGCATTCAGAGATCCACAATGCCTTTCAGAGAGGAGATGTCCAGGGTGTACTTTTGGGTGATTCTGGTTACCCACTAAAATCCTGGCTTTTAACACCATTTTTAAACCCCAGTACTGTACCTCAAATGCGATACAACACAGCTCATGCAAAAACCAGAAATGTAATTGAAAGGTGTTTCGGAGTACTTAAAAGAAGGTTCCACAGCCTGCATGGGGAACTGAGGATGACACCAGAGAGGGTCTGCAACATAATATGTGCCTGTGTTGTCCTCCATAATATGGCAAGGTATGAACTGACAACTCACACATACAGCCAAAGCTGTGACAACAATACATAGCCTATAGATGCATGCTCCTTTTGTCAGTAATCAAATGGTTCATTACTAAAATAAGTTGTTTTCATTTTAACAGAGACCTGTCACTCCCGGACTTGGTAGAGGAAGTCCAAATGGCTGAGGAGCCTGTTCTTGCTGACATAGAGGGAGGAGATGATGATGGTTCAGGGCGTTATGTCAGGCAAATGCTTGTGGAGAACATTTTTTCTGCTTAAAACAAAATAAGCAAATAAACAAGAAGATGTGCAGCAATATAATTTATTATATAATGTATTATAGTATGGTGGGAACGGGGGGATAAATAATAAAAAAGCCTATTCTTCCTGACGGAGCTGATGGAGCTGCTGGAGCTCCAGTTTCAGTTTTTCCTTTTCCAATTCTATTTTTTCTATTTCCATTTTCAGTTTTGTTTCTTGCAAAAATAAAACTTTGTGCTGCTGCATCATTATTTGCCTCATTGTTATTTTAGGTTCATCTGTCATCATGGTCGTCTTCTGCGTATCCTCTGGCTCACATTCTGTCAGGATGATCACAGTATCTGTAAGAGATGGCAACGCAAAAAAGAGACAAGGGGAAAGTGAAAATTATATAAATGAATATTGCTGTAACAGCATTTAGCCATGGGCAGCGGAACGGATTTTACAAGGGTTAGCCAAAGATTCTAAATAGGTTATTCAACCGTCTCTGGTTTAGCCTACACAGCGTTTGTCATATGTCACACAACTGAAAATATATAGATGAATGTTGCTGTAACAACATTTAGCCTAGTAGGCTATAACATGGACAGCGGGAAGGATTTTACTGTTTACATAGCGTTTGTCACGATATGTCAGAAAACTCGGACTGCTGCTTTGTTCTGGGACACAGTTTAACAAGCAGTGCAACAATGTAACGGTGGCAGGAAAGCTAGCTGCTAGGCTAGTAACTCAAAACGGAAAACAATTCCTGACTGACAGTTGTAACCGGTTAAAACATTCAATCAAGGAGATATCTATTAATCAGTTTAATATAGCGTGTTTAATATACCTTCAGCTTCGGACACATCGTGAGCATCGTGAGCATCCCCATCTTCTTGAACCCGAACAGTTGAGGTAGTAGCAGTAGTGGTCGGCGTCTCCGTTGCCACGGTATCCACAGGCTGTGAGACGCCACTCTCTCGTCCACCTTCAATTGCCCAAAACAAGGGAGACTCATCTCCGTAAATCTCAATAATGAGCTCCGTTGTCTTCTTCATTTTTGGTGGTGGTCCCCCACCGGTTGATGGGTTTTTCCTTTTAAAGATTTCTTTTTTGCCCTCTTGCACCATATTTTTGAAACGTTTTTTTACGTCTTGTAGCGTTCTTGTGGCTGACGGATTGATCGCGTTTACCCTTTCGGTAATTTTCATCCAGGCTTGATGTTTCTTCTGGTTTCCATTAAAATCGCTAAATTTTGACATCAGTACCGATTTTAGGGTGTTGTATTCCTCAAGGAGGCAAATATTCTCTGCTACGGAGAAATGAGTCGAGCGCCCACTATCGGCCATCTTGCTTAGACTTACTCTGTGTCTTAGTTTTCCCATAATGCAATGCGAATTAGTCTGACTAACTAAAGACAGCCGCTGGCTTATTTTGTGCAACTGTCTTGTCCCAGTGTCTATAGCTAGCCTGTCTTACTGTTAGTCAAAGTCTTAAGTCAGTGTCTATGTTTATGCAACCGGGCCCAGATTTCACCTCCTGAATCAAACATTCTAAGCTTGTGTAGCTTATCAGTCTGTGTTGCCAAGGTGACATAGATAGTCTACACTGACACACTGTGACATCATCATAATTTCTCTTTATGACATAGACATTTCCAAGCATTCCATGTGACTGGCATAAGAAGAGGCTCGTTCGAGATTCCAGTCCGCCCGTCTGCCACTGGCTGCATACGTCAACGAGAATTGCTGGTCACAGCAGGGGTGGGCATTAAATGAGGAAAATAAAGTCGAACACAAATTCTAACGAGACTGAGCTCGCGCCTCCCCGATCATCGTAGCAGATGACACACAAGTCATGTGTGGAGAGGGAGGGCGGGGGTTGTAGTCCTCTACAGTCTATGGTTGTAGTGGGGTGCACTGAGAGTTTAATTCAAGTCCAGTCTTTCTTATTGTTTAGATTAACATTGGAACAAAACGAGTTGCCCCAAAGTGCTCCACAACACAAACATGAAAACCAAGACAGCAAAACCATAAAACAAAGACCATAAGTAGGTATATCACACGAACAATGAAATAGAAATGGGATTAATAATTAAATAAATAATGGGCCGGGCTTGACAGCGTCAGATAAACCATCAGAACAAGGTAAAAATGAAGAGAAGAGACATATCTTCAAATTGGAGTACAATAACGTACACTTTAGATGACAAGTCCAGTCGGGGAGCACCGGACAATGCACGTGCACAGACGTCAGTGAACTTTCAACCAACCATGGCAAAGTAGCGTCACCGAGGAGGCGTTAGCTAGCCACTTGCAGTTGTGTGGAGGCAACTGCAAAGGTCTGTACGATTTGTCTGTAAGCGTCATGCTCCCGCGAGTTTTCGGGTCATGTGTCATGGTCGCATTGTTGTGACAAGTCGTGACAACCTCACACATTTCGGGCATGTCGGACACAATTTCTAACCACAATGCAACATTTTCAGCGTCAGGCTGCAAACGGATGCATCCGCATGCAAACGTCTAGCTCAAGTCAAATGCGGCCATGGATATTTATAAAGAGCTCCACATAGGCACAACTCAGTGTATTGTTGTATCTTAATGCATCCCCATGATGTTTATTAGCACTTGGTTTAATCAACATTTGAACAAGATTTGAACAAGAATCTGATCAGTAATATCTCATCCCGATCGGGAGAAGATGGATGAGGCCAGAGAAGGTAAGACATGACTTTAAATTTGAAATTGTTACAATTACACAAGGACATTTATTTGTCATGTGCATAGAGATACTGGGTGGAGTAGGATATGCAGTGAAATTGCTGTTTGTCAGCTTGAACTGTGCAAGGGCAGTGGGAGTAAAGTGCGTAGAATGCAGTTTGGGAATGGCGGTCTGGTGAAGGGCAGGGGTGGAGTAGGTGATGGAGGGGAAAGGGGTAGATAAGTACATAAGTGCAGTTGTGGTGGGGTTGGGAGGGAGGATTGGGAGGGGGCTGTGCTAGAAGAAGGAGGGGGGGGAGGAGGTAATAATAACCATAATATAATATAATATAATATAATATAATATAATATAATATAATATAATATAATATAATATAATACCCCCCGTGACATTCTGGTGTGTATGGGGGGGGCATAGAGTCAAATGATGGTGATAGTGGTAGGGTGTTGGCAGATAGGCAAGGCAGTGGCTATGTACAAGGATACAAGGATATTTATTTGTCACATGCATAGACATACTGAGTAGTAGGACATGCAGTGAAACTGTTGATTGTGAGTCTAGACTGTGCATGGGGAGTGGGGAGTAAAGTGCGTAGAATGCACTTGGGGGATGACTACTATATGAAGGGCAGAGGTAGAAAAGGTGATGGGGGGGGGGGGTAGGATAAAGTGCATAAAGTGCAGTTATGGTTGGGAGGGAGGACTGGCTGTGGTGGCAGATGACGGGCTGTGTGTGGGGTGGGGGTGGGTTTGCCGAGGTGGGGTGGGGCATCCGAATGTGAGGAGAAGGGTTGAGGGGGGCATGAGGTGCTGTGGAGGCAGTGGAGGAGGGAGAATGGCAGCGCTCCGATGACATCTGGGGTGTGTGTGGATGTGGGATAACAAAAGAATATATATTCATTTTATAGCATTTTTGGACATCTAGTATTTTTTATAGTACATGTCTTTATGTTTAATTTCTGTGCAGTCCCTTTAGTGTTTATGTAGGCTACTGTTTCTTTTTTTTAACTGTGTAACTGTGATGTGTGTTCAGGTCTTTTGAGATTATGAGAAATGTATTATTGCCATGTTCAGCCATAAGTCAACTTTCAGAAGAGTATACAGAAATGTATAGCTGATCACATCAACCTATTGAAAACCTTGCACATGGGAATTAAAATAAACTTCTCTCTTCTCTCTGTGAAACAGATCAATCTCAGCCTCCTCTATCACTGGGCAATTCTGAGCAAACACAGTCATGTCCAAACATTCCCCCAAACTTCTGGAAGGAGCATGAGTGTTCTCCTCTGAGCTTATATCTCCAGGATCTTCCTGATGAGTAGGTTATGTCCCACAGCTATCTAATACTGACCACAGTTCAACTGTGGATTTACTTAAAAAATGCATAACAAAGAGCACACTGACATATACCAGTGTATGTGTGGGCAGTTCTAGTGGTTCGGGATTTGGTTTTGGAACCACTAAGTTGCAGGTTTGAATCCCACCCTAGCCATGGTTTAAATGCCCTTGAGCAAGGCATCTAACCCCACACTGCTCCAGGGACTATAATTAAAACCCTGTAAATAACTGTAAGTCGATTTGGATAAGAGTGTAATGTAATAAGAATGTATCTCTGCTTTACCCAGGAAATGGATGGACTTGCATAAGGTCATGCGTGATCCTGTAAGTACCTATTCTGATGCTAAGTACCTCAGGTGTTTTACATTGCAAAAAATCTTCCACTTAATTGACCTTTGTTACAAATTCGTTCCTTCAATAAACCAGATGACAAAAGAGCAGTTCTTGGAATTATGCATGCCGATTGTGAAGATTGTGACCCTGAGCTCCCTCAAGGTCATCATACCGGCATATATCCGCATGCTGCAGGATGCCAAATCTGCTGGATCCCCAAACATTTCAACCTCCTCAATCTCCTCAGTGTAAAGAAGCTTTCTTTTTCTATTCTCTTATGACTACACTAAAATGAAACCTAGCATACAGAAGAGAATTTCTACATATCACTGGTGTATTATATTTTACAAGGCAATATAGTCCCATAAAATAATGCTAATCATAAGAAATTCTGAATTGTATAGGTATATACTGCACTAGAATAAATAGATGTCACAAACAGAAAAAAAAAAAAACATTTCAGCCCAGTCTAAATAAGAGATCTTTTCAGAGACATAGTCTAATACCACAAATATAGACTTATTTATTTATTTTCTTTGTATTTTCCTGAACGTCCCCATCATCCCCGCCAACCTGTAGGTCTGGAACTTCATTCCCTGAGACAATGCAGGCTGCAATGGAACTCACTGTCAAGGACATCCAGCAGTGTGTTTCAGAGAGTCTCCTCATGGTGAGCGCTGATGAGACAGAGGGCTCAGACAAGTCCATCTCACCTGATCTTATTGCTGCTGTTGCGAGAGAAGCAAATTATAGGATGAAGACCATCCTCGCAAACTTCGGAAAATCTGCTGTGGAATGCTCGCACTCTGGGGTTGATCGCATAATCCGTCTGGTGAAAAGGAGAATTGAGGCAAGCCTTGCTTCACAGACAGTTGACCAAATGTCATCTTTCTCTCCTGACAACAGGAGCTCAGTCTCTGATGTGCCCTCTACCTCTGTCTCTTCTACTGATGTTATACAAGCCGTGGAAAAACATCCAGAGGACCAGCATGCAAAAGAGGTCTTTTGCACTGAGACAGCAACAATGAAGATGATAGGCAACCAATCCACACAGAACACTTATGATGTAATGGAGGTCCGACACCGAACATCTACAGAGAAAGCAGTGCGGCTTTTCAGTCGTCATGCAACAAGAAGCATAGACAAATTGTCTCACACACAGTTTCAGGAGAGAGCTAAAAATGCTATCAGTGATGTGCTTCTTAGGAGACTTTCAAGTGTTGATGCAGTAACTCCATGTCAGCTATCACAGTCTTCTGGTGAGTTGGCCAATGAGAGTTATCTCTGTGATGAAGAAAGAGGAACGCTATCTGTCTCGATGGCTGACTTGGCAGCATCTACACTCACAGAGACATTTGTAGAAGAGCTGATGTACTTGGTGCAGTCTACCGAAAGCTTCCATGAGCAAGACGGAATTGAAGCAGAATTTCATGGAGATACCCAAAAGAATGATGTGAGGTCTGCTGCCCTTAGGCTTTTCAACACAATGAAAAGCAAGTTGAAAGATGTTTTTATTAAACCAAAGCCACATCATTCTCAACTGGAACCAAAAGATGTAGCTAAAGCTCATACCACAGCCCAAGAACTGACAGTATCTGAGGACAACTTAGAATCATGTACTGAAGATATTTTAAGTCAGATTGTGGTAGTGTACGATTCAATGACTGAATACGAGGATAACAACTTGGATGAGAATGAAAGAACCTCCAGAGTCTTTGATGACAACAAATTTTGTTGACAATGTTTTATCCCAACTTAAAAACTTGGCACATGGCTCTGAAGACTTTCAAAAGTGTTCAAGTACAGACTTACAGTTGCCTCTCCATCTTGAGAAGAGTACTAGCAGCATGAAAAGCACAAGCCCCTCAGTTATGCCTACCGAGGTGTGTCTTCATACTTGCTCAGATGAGCACTTTCAAACAGAGGCTAAACAGGCGGCAAGTGGAATATTGAAAACATCTGTAACAGTTTCAAACAATTTAACAGAGCTCGAGAGTTCATTCACTACCACCAGTGAGCACATCAAAGAGGGCAAGCCTAAAATCGTTGATGCCCAGCCCGAAGGATGCTTTATGACTTTTGAACCACACACATCACATCCCCCACAATCACACAGCAGCTCAAAGGTAGTTCATGCACTGCCAGGTACTGAAACATTTTCTAAGGATCTCACCGATATGATCAAGAATTTTCTTTTGGAGAGTCCTGAAGTCATGTCATTAATTGCTGATAAAAACTCCTCCGATTCTGTGCTCCACATGAAGGACAGCAAACATGAAACAAAGGACAAAGGACAAAAGAAGACTGACGAGACCTTCAAAATGGTGTATGACTGTGCAGAGGAGAAACTCAAAAGTTTGCTTCAACCATATTTTAGATTTTCTGCAAAGTTGAACAGTGAAGAACAGGGGGCAGGCATTTCTCCAGATGACATTTTAAAACAAAACCTCCCCAGTCAAAAGACGCAATCCACCATCAGCAGACCATCTAGTTCAAAATCTAACCTTAAACGTACCTCATCTTATTCTGCCCCTTGTACCTCTGATGATACAGCTACAGATATTTCCCTGCCCTGTTTGGATAAAGAGGAGTATTGCTGCTTGGTCACAATGCTGATCCTAACGTTACTCGCCAAGATGACAGATCAACAAGTTGTTTCCGCAGACCTAATGAAAGGCACCAGAGAGCAAATTCAGAGGGTCCTCTTAGAGTTTACTAATGTTTCGGGGCTTCCAAATTCAACTCATGCAAAGAATGCTGAAGTTCAGAAGGTCTACAGAATTCTTTATGATTACTTAACAAAGGAGTTTGGCACAGCAGATGCCCTTAAATTGGTCGACACACAGGATCTCTCCTTTGACCAACTCCTGATTGTGACCTTGGCAAAAAAACTACTCAATACATGTGATCTGAAGGATCCAAAGACCCTAAACACTCCACGACGTGGGAAGCATGCAAAATTCTGGATCAATCTCAAGGTAAATGTCTAAGTTAAAATTGTTTATTTCAAACACCCACAATTTTTATACATACTTTAAACTTTAACTCACATAATACTTATATTCACAATATTCATAATATTCACAGAGACGTATATTTGGAAAAGCAAAACTGTGCCCTGTACATGAGAGTCAAGACAAAAGTAAGTTTCCTTAATCTTTCTCTCATGAATTTAGACTTGTATGCCTTGATCTTGCATTGAGCATTTACCATCAAAAAATGCATAATAGTAATAACAATAATAATTTGTTGATGTTTTTCTTTGTTAACAGATCGACCTGAAGGCCCCTCAGTCTCTCTCTCTCCAGAGGATGGCTCTTCATCAAAGCCCAAGAAATACTCTTCCTTGTCCAAGATGTTGTTTTGCTGCATTAAGCCAAACTGAACCTTTGAAATTGCATAGAAATGCCCCAAACTGTTATAGCAATCCAATAAAAAAAAACATTGCATGCATTTATTGTGTGACTACAACTCTGCACTGATACACATGCACATAGGCTATGTGTGTCACACTGTGCTGTTCAAATATTCTATAGGAATCTCTCCCTTTCTACACTATGTACATATGTACACTTGCATTCACCCGTTCTCTCTCACGTGTCACACACACACACACACACACACACACACACACACACACCCTGACATTGTCACTCACAGTCACACACACACACACACACACACACAAAGATGAGTTAAGAAATCCTCAAGTTAAACCTGAAGGACGTAATGAGCCAGCAGCATATTTTGAAGAGAGCTTGTTATGCACACTGGTATGTGTCATTGAGTATAGAGACAGAGACAGATGACAAAGAAGACACGTGTGTGTGTGTGTGTGTGTGTGTGTGTATGTATGTCTGTGTGTACGCGTGTGTGCCACATGTGTGTGTGTGTATGTGGTGTGTGGTTGTGTGTGGGTGTGTGGGTGTGTGTGTGTGTGTGTGTGCATGTGTCTATGTCCAAGTGTCTATGTCTGTGTATATATGCACTATGTTTGATAAAGAACACTCACTGAGTGTGAGTGTGTCTGAGTGTGTGTGCGTGCATGTGTGTGTGTGTGTCAGTGTGTGGCGGAGTGTGAGTGTGTGAGCGTGTGTGTGTGTGAGAGTGTGTGTGTGTGTGTGTGTGTGTGTGTGTGTGTGCGCGAGTGTGTGTGCGAGTGTGTGTGTGTGTGTGTGTGTCTAACCAGACTCAGGGATCATGGCCTCTTGTTAGAGCAGCCATGGCCCTTTCTGTCCATGTTTGCACTGCACCGCTGCCCGCCAGGTCAGGTTCTGGGAGACTGCGTTTTTTTTTTTTTTTTGTTCCTCAGTGATGACAGCGGTGCTCTTAAGAATAGCCGCGAGAACTTTTCATTACAAGCAGTGCCAGGTAGAGGTTGTAGGTGTGTGTGTGTGTGTGTGTGTGTGTGTGTGTGTGTGTGTGTGTGTGTGTGTGTGTGTGTGTGTGTGTGTGTATGTGCGTGTGTCTGTGCCAGGTAGGGGTTGTAGGTGTGTGTGTGTGTGTGTGTGTGTGTTTGTGTGTGTGTGTGTTTGTGTCTGTCTGTGCCAGGTAGGGGTTGTAGGTGTGTGTGTGTGTGTGTGTGTGCGCATGTGTGCATGTGTCTGTGTCTAAGTGTCTATGTCTGTGTATATATGCACAATGTTTGACAGCTAATCCATAGACTCTCCAGGTTTATCCCCAGGATTCAGCATGGTTATTAATATAATGTATATTCTAGAACAGGAGGGAAAAATACAATTCTGACAGCCCCCTGTTTTAACAACATTATTATTATTTTATTTCTTTCCTTTCTGAAATGCAGAAGAAGCCTTGAATGAGCCACAGGCCTCAGACCAGACAGCGGTGAGAGGATTACAACCTTAATCACGTCACGCTCACCTGAGCTACTGCCCAGGGATCTGTTGATGTGCCATTTCCATTTTTATCCCCAGAGCATATATTTTTCTTTCTTTTCAGAGGTGAATATATCTCAGAGGAAGATGCATGTATGGAAGCCGGTCTTAGAAGAGGCACATCTTAGAAGCAGTGAAGGGACGTAAAGAGGAAGAGGGAGGGAGGAAAGGAGGGAGAGAGACAGAGAGAAACAAAGAAACAGATAGGGTTAGAGAGAGAGGGAGAGGGAAGGAGAGAAGGAGGGACACAGAGAAAGAGAGAAAGAAAAAGAGAAAGAAAGAGATAGGGTTAGAGAGAGACGGAGAGAGATGAAGAAGACAAAGAGAGGGAAAGAAAAGAAATAGATAGACTTAGAGAGGGAGAAAGAAAAAGATAGAGACAGAGAAAGAGCAAGAGTGAGATAGAAACAGATAGGGTTAGAGAGAGAGAGAGAGAGAGAGAGAGAGAGAGAGAGAGAGAGAGAGAGAGAGAGAGAGAGAGAGAGAGAGAGAGAGAGAGAGAGATATGCCATGTGGGTTCATCTACATCTATTCTAGTGTGCTTGGTCAATCATCATCAAATGGTAACTGCATACTTTTGAAGACTGAAGGTGACTGTTTGAAGATAAAATCAGACAGAGCTTTTTACATTTGAGGTTTTGACTCCTATAGGCTATAACTGCATACATTTGCATACATTTCAATAATAATTTCATAATATGTGTGTCTTCAGAAGTATATGTTTGTCGTAGTAATGGAATCAATAACGCTTTTTTACTACTTACAGAGAGAGGTGTGTGTTGTGTGTGTGGGTGTGTGTGTGTGTGTGTGTGCGTATGTGTGTGTGTGTGTGTGTGTGAAAAAGAGAGAGAGAAGAGTTCTCAGGAGAGGCAAGGAAATCAAAAACAAAGTTATTAATGGTACTGATATTCATAGTGTGGTATAAATATTAATGGGGTATCACCTTGCTCCTTGTTTTTAATGCAAGAAGGAAAAAACCTTCACTGCTTATTCATATTCATAGCCTCTTCAGGTAGAGTTGGTTAATATTAGCCAAGTGCGGAGAGGGCATTGCAACTCTGTGATATTATGTGCATTACACCCAAATGCCACCAGTCGCTTCTAAGTGGAAAGCGATCTAGCAGCCTCTGTGAAGTTTGGTTGGGGTGTGCTGACTTAACAGTCCTTTATGAATGACGAGGAGTTCATTAATTCGGTTGTCATCTTACGATGCAACCCAGAATCGCACACAGATGACTGTTCTACATGAGGAAGGAAGGTATGATATTTTTGTCCTGTCTGACTCTCTTCCCATCTCTCTTGAGTGACCACATGCGTCTGCTTGCTTTTTGCTCAAACACCCCTTTCCCTCCCCCACCCCTCTTCTCTCTCTCCCCCACTCCTCCTCTCCACCCCCTCTCCACCACCACCCATCAACTACTGAGCACCATCACTACCACCATCACTACCCTGACCCTGTCTTGTTTTGTGTTCTCTCTCTCTCTCTCTCTCGCTGTCAGTGCGCATGGCTGAGTGAGTGTGGGCGGAGCTGCAGAGCGTGTGTGAGTGAGTACTGGAGTGCTTGTTCACCTTCTATCGCTATTTTCTATCTTTTCTTGTTTTTGTTTGTCTTTGTGTTTTGTTTGTTTGCTTGTTTGTCTTGTTCTGTCGTGTTTAGGTTTTTTTTGTGGTTTAGTTGTATTGTTTGTCTCGGCCTCCTAACCTGGGCGTCTGCTCTCCTGTTTGGAAGCATGACTGCCTCAGGCGCGGGAAGGTTTGAATCTCTCACGCGGCGGCATGGAATTAAAATCAACTCCACCGCCAGCGTTGAAGAGTGTAGTTTAGTTGTCAGGGAAATTGTTGGCCATGATAAAATTGTGTCTGCTGCTCGCATGAACAACGCAATCGTTTTGTTCCTTGAAACCGTTGAGTTAGTGAATGTATTGGTGGAAAGAGGAATTGAAATAGATGGCGTTTTTACTTCTGTGCTTCCGTTGTCAACACCGTCAAAGAAAGTCATTCTGTCCAACGTCCCGCCTTTTATTAAGGATGATGTCTTGCTTGAATCGTTATCTCGTTATGGGAAAGTTGTCTCTTCAATTAAAAAGATAGCGATATCTAGTAAATCCCCGCTTCTGAAACATGTCGTCTCCTTTAGGCGCTTTGTGTTTATGATTATGGAGGGCAATCGTGACCTTGATTTAGCAATGAATATTAAAGTGGATGATTTTAATTATGTTGTGTATGCTACTACGCATATTATGAGGTGTTTTGAATGTGGTGAAACTGGGCATTTGGTTCGAGGCTGTCCCACAAAACAACCTGCTCCGGAAAACACTGGGGAGAGACAGTCATCCAGGAATGATGTGCCTTCGGAGGGAGGGGGTGGCGTGGCTGGCGAGGCTTCAGCGCCCACAGCACAAGCTGAAGCTGAAACAGTGCAGACACCTGGCCCGGTTGTCTCGGCTGATTCAGTGGCAGAGCAGCTCAATGATGCTGTTCTAGAAATGAGCGAGGCTAACTCGCAGGGGGTTTTAGACCCTGCCCCAGTTTTGCCCGAGGACGAGAGTCTTAATTTTGATGGTGAGGTGTTTAAAACACCAAATAAAAGGAAGGGACGGCGTAGCTCCCGTCGCCAAGCGAAAAAAAAGATGGTTCGGTGGATTTAAGCCTTACCGACGCTGAAAGCGAAAGTGACATGTCTGATTGCAGTGTTAACTGCAGTCTGCGTCAAAGTGGCTTTCCAAGTCGTTCTTATGAGCTCCAAGATATTAAAATGTTCCTAGTTCAAACAAAACATGCACGAAACGTTCAAATTGATGAGTTTTTCCCTGATGTAGAGCAGTTTGTGGCAAAAACGAAGACTTTGATGGCTGAAGGTGGTTTCACTAATCCAGAAATTTACCGTCTTAGGAAAATTCTTACGAAGCTTAATGTTGTTCTAGGTATTAATGATGAGAATTGTCAACAGTAATTTCCAGGATTTTTCTATTATCATGTTTAAGTTTTATTTATTTTTTCTTTTCATGAGCGGGGTACGCATTGCTTCGTTGAACTTAAATGGAGCAAGGGACCGTGTGAAAAGGGCGGTTTTCTTTGAAACTGTTAAGCAAAAGAAAATTGACATTGCGTTTGCACAACAAACCCATACAGATGTAGGCATCAGTGTAGTTTGGGAAAGAGAGTTTGACGGGCTGGCTGTTTTAAGTCACAATAGCTCGACCAGTGGAGGGGTTGCTATCCTTTTTTCTAAGAATTTTATTCCATCCTCATATCATGTTGAGGAAGTCATTAGTGGAAGACTTTTGAAAGTAAAAGCCCAGTTTGAGAACAAGTGTTTTGTTTTTATTTGTGTGTATGCTCCTACTAAGAGTGTTGACAGGATGCTATTTTTACAGACCCTAGAAGATACTCTTAAGAATTGTGATTCCGAAGATGTTTTAGTTCTGGGTGGAGATTTTAATTGTACCTCATGTGGTCTGGACAGGAATCATGTTGAGCCTCATATGCCATCTCAAAAAAGGCTTATCGAGCTCATGGGTTCGCATGATTTAGTTGACATATGGCGAAATTTCCATCTGTTGCAAAAACAATATACATGGGTCCATTCATATGGTAATATGATTTCTATGGCAAGATTGGATAGGTTTTATGGCTTTAAACACCAACTGAGTTTTTTTAGGGGTTGTTTTATTTTTCCAGTTGGGTTTTCTGATCATTGTATGGTGGTTTGTAATATTTTTATTAACAATATTAAGCCTAAAAGTGCCTACTGGCATTTTAATTCGAGCCTTCTAGATGATGCTCATTTTAAGGACGTTTTTAAATATTTTTGGAATGATTTTAGGGCCACAAAGGTTTCTTTTCAATCACTACAACAGTGGTGGGACATTGCGAAAATTCAGATTAAACAACTGTGTCAACAGTATACTTACAATGTCACAAGAGACATAGCTCAACGAATTAAAGTTTTGGAGGAGGAGATAATGGAGCTTCAGGGTTTAATTGGCCCTGCAGTAAACCCAGAACACAGAGAAGCTCTAAAAATCAAAAAGAACTTATTGGCTGATTTATTAGGCATCCCTGCTCACGGAGCTTTGGTCAGATCTCGGTTTCAGAATGTTGAAATGATGGATGCACCTTCTAAGTTCTTTTTTAGTCTGGAAAGAAAGAATGGCCAGAAAAGGCTTTTGCATTCTTTGATTTCTGAGGATGGAACACTCTTGACTGACCAAAGTGAAATTCGAAAAAGAGCGGTCAGGTTTTACAAAGAACTTTTTAAGAGTGATCTCCCTAGTGAGCGGGTTCATGATCATGTATTTTTTGAGAATCTTCCTCAGCTGTCCAGCAGAGCCAATGCAGACCTCAGAAAGGCTTTGACCTTGGAGGAATTGCAAAAAGCCCTCCAAAGCATGGAGAGTGGCAAGACACCGGGCATAGATGGGCTGCCTGTTGAGTTCTACAAGTGTTTCTGGCCAGAAATTGGTGCGGACTTGCTTCTTGTATTGAGCGACAGCTTGACCAAGGGGCGGTTGCCTCTAAGTTGTCGAAGGGCAGTAATTACCCTGTTGCCGAAAAAAGGAGATCTCAATGATATAAGATCTTGGAGACCTGTCTCTATCCTCTGTGCAGAATACCGTCTGCTCTCCAAAGTGTTAGCTAACAGGCTTGCGAAAGTTTTAGAAGAAGTCATTCATCCTGACCAAACCTACTGTGTGCCAGGTAGGGTTATACATGATAACATTGCTTCGATCAGAGATGTCTTAGAAATCGGTAAAAGTCAACACTTGGATTTTGGTCTTATTTCAATTGACCAGGAAAAGGCCTTTGACCGTGTTGAGCATAGCTATTTAAGGAATGTGTTGAATGCGTTTGGTTTTAACTCTGATTTTATTAATAAAATAAGAGTGTTGTACAGTGACATTGAAAGTATCCTGAAAATTAATGGTGACTTGTGTGCTCCTTTTAAGGTCAGTAGGGGTATTAGGCAAGGTTGCCCTTTGTCGGGCATGTTATACTCCTTGGCCATTGAACCCCTTCTAGCCCAACTAAGACTTAATATTAAAGGGGTCACAATTCCTAATTGTGAACATGTGTTTAAAGTGTCTGCTTATGCTGATGATGTTGCTATACTTGTAAGTAGTCAGAGGGACGTTGACACCACATTACAAATTTTTAATGATTTTAGAACATGCTCAGCTGCAAAAGTTAACTGGGGAAAGAGTGTGGCAGTGCTGATGGGCAGGTGGCCTAATGGGACACCAAGTCTTCCTGGTGGCTTGACATGGTCCAAAGAAGGTTTCAAGTATTTGGGGGTGTTTCTTGGGGATGTGTCTTTTATGCAGAGGAATTTTGAAGGGATTATGGAAAAAGTTAAGGCCCGTCTTGAAAAATGGATTTTCCTTGTAAAAAACATGTCATATAGAGGGCGTGTGCTCATTATCAACAATCTGGTAGCCTCCTCCCTCTGGCACCGCCTTGCATGTATAGATCCTCCTGCCCATGTCTTGTCGAAACTCCAGTCAATTTTAAATTTAAATTTTGGGATAAACTACACTGGGTCCCACAGAGTGTGCTGTACTTACCAAAAGAGGAGGGTGGACATGGACTGGTCCATTTGCAAAGCAGAACAGCAGCCTTTCGGTTAGGTTTCGTGCAGCGACTCCTAAATGGACCAGTGAACTCCAGCTGGAAAGCAGCAGCTTGCAATATCCTACAGACTTTTGAGGGTTTGGGACTTGACAAGACCCTTTTCTGGATGAATCCCAAGCTGATGGATCTTAACAAGTTGCCTGTTTTTTATCGGAACCTTTTTAAAGTGTGGTCTCTTTTAACGGTGCAAAGGGAACAGAATACCAATTCACTTTACTGGCTACTACAGGAACCCCTATTCTTTGGCTCTAGGATGGATTTATCGCAGGACAGGACCTCTCCTGTCCTTAGGGAGGTGCTACACAAGGCCAGAGTGTTTACCCTTGGAGACTTGCTAAGAGTTGCAGGACCAAACCTTTGTAACGCTGGTGCATTGGCTGAACATATTGGGGTTAAATCGGTTCGTATTGTCAACTTGGCTCTAGACAAATGGAAGTCCTTGTTGACAGAGAAGATGTCTGAAATGCTGGGTGATTACTCCAGGGGTGTTTTATTTCCAAATAGTAGTGATCATTTCCCAAATTGTTTTATTTCTTTGAGTATGCATGTATGTTCAGACACTTTCTCTAAACCTGTCCTGTTTTTGGTACCCTCATCCAAGATCTTGTATAAACTCTGTGTTTTAGCACTGAATGCAAATGCACTTTCTATGAGGGTTGACACGCCTTGGCGTGCTGTTCTTCAGGTGGGGGATGAGGTGAAGCCAAAATGGAGCGCTTTATACAAGTCACCATTAATGAAAAAGTGTGGGGATTTGCAGTGGAGGATTTTAC
>CM050199.1:9207500-9212500 GCA_027475355.1 Coilia nasus
TCGGGGTGCCTGATCCACAGCTTTTGAGCTGGGGTCAGGGTTTCCCGTCATGGAAGTGTTTGAACACCTTACACGGCGTCATGCTGTTAAAATAGCATCGACTGCCAGTGTTGTGGAGGTTTCTTTGGCTGCCGGATTGATGGTTGGCCATTCTAATATCCTCTCTGCAGCCCGCATGAATAATGCTATAGTCTTATTTTTGAAAACAGTTGATTTGGCGGACGAGTTGATTGAAAACGGATTAGTGGTTGGCGATGCCTTCCTCCATGTTCTTCCTCTCTCAACTCCGTCAAAGAAGGTTATTTTGTCAAATGTGCCCCCTTTTATTAAAGATGATGTATTGGAACAAGCCTTGTCTCGTTATGGTAGACTAGTGTCTACTATCAAAAAGATACCACTTTCAACCAATTCACCATTACTGAAACACGTAGTGTCCTTTCGGCGCTTTATATCATCCTTAAAGATAACGGACAGGATCTGGATTTGACTTCGAATGTTAAAGTGGACAACTTCAATTACGCTGTTTATGCAACAACAAGCGGGTTAAAATGTTTTGGTTGTGGTCAAAACGGACATCTTGTACGCGCTTGCCCCGCGAAACGTACAAATACTGAAACCGGGACAGGTACAGGCCTACCCTCTGCTGTTGGAACGGAGGTTGTTGCTGGTACAAGTGAAACGGCTATGGAAAGTGTGGCTCAAAAGCATGTAGAAAACAATGTGTCAGTTTCACATACTGAGATGGCAGAGGGAGCTTCGACCTCAAGTGAAGCCCCTACTGTTGACAAAATCGGTGGTAGCGTTTTGCTTGAGAATAATGCAGTGGCCAACGCGGAAGCGGAATGCATGGATAGCTCGCAGGACACAGACTCCGCAGCTATTGACGCACTCGATAATGGTGACGATCCCGTTATAGAAACGGGTGAAAATGTATTTAAAGTACCGTCTCAAAAACGAAAACAGAAAGCCAAATCAGTGAAAACTAGAAAAGCAAAAAAAGCTGAAGGTCTGGTTGATGTTGCTGCGAGTGCGGATGAGAGTGAAAGTGAATGTTCTGATTGTAGCGTTACTTGCAGCCTACCGCTGAGTGGGTACACAAGCCGCTCATACACTGTGGAAGTCATCAAAACGTTTTTAGTGAATACAAAACATGCCAGGAATGTTAGTATTGATGACTATTTTCCCGATGTTGAACAGTTCATAGAAAAAACAAAACAGTTCATGGGCGAGGGCAGTTTTACTGAGCAAGAAGGTTACCGGTTAAAGAAAATGCTGACCAAGCTCAATGTTTTATTAAATAATGATGCCTAGTTATCTATGCTAATGTATAGCCTTGCGCACTTTATTTTTTTCTTATTAATGGGTGAGATTTGTGTGGCGTCTCTTAACCTAAACGGAGCTAGGGAGAGAGGTAAAAGGGCTGCCATTTTTTAAACGAGGAGACTGAAAAAGGTTCATGTTTTACTCGCTCAGGAAACTCACACGGATCCTCTTAATGCAGCTGATTGGGGAAGAGAATTTGATGGGCTTTCTATTCTAAGTCATAACACGTCCACCAGTGGGGGAGTTGCAATACTGTTTTCCAAAAGTTTTACCCCGATCTCTTATGAAGTTGAGGAGATAATTAAGGGTAGACTTTTAAAGGTCAGAGCCCTTTTTGAAAATCATTTCTTTGTTTTTATTTGTATCTATGCACCCACTTCAGCCATTCAAAGAATGCTTTTTTTAGATTCGCTAAATGATACTTTAATTAAATGCGATCCTGATGATGTTTTACTTTTGGGAGGAGACTTCAACTGTACTGAGCTTTTATGTGATAGGAATCATGTAGAACCCCATATGCCTTCTCGTAGAAGGCTCATAGAACTGATGAATTCCAATGACCTTGTTGATATTTGGAGGAATTTTCACCATGGTCAGAGACAGTACACTTGGTGTCATTCTTATGACAACTCATTGTCACAGGCAAGACTTGACAGATTTTATTGTTTTAGACACCAACTTAGTCTTATGAAGAACTGCTCTATTGTGCCTGTTGGTCTTTCAGACCATAGTTTGGTTACCTGTTTTTTCTTTCTTAACTCAATTAAACCAAGGAGTGCTTACTGGCATTTTAATAGTGATTTATTACTTGATAATCATTTTAGAGAAGTGTTCACTTATTTTTGGAAAGATTTTAGGAATACAAAATCATCTTACAAAACTTTACAGAAGTGGTGGGACTGTGGTAAGACACAAATAAAACAGTTGTGTCAACAGTATACAGCCTATGTCACAAAAGACTTAACTCAGTCTATGAAAAACTTGGAAGAAGATATAATTGAGCTTCAACACTTAGTTGATCAAAATGCTGATCTGGACCACAGAGAAAATCTTAGGTCTAAGAAAAAGTCTTTGGCTGACTTGTTAGGTGTAACGGCACAAGGTGCTTTGGTCAGGTCCCGCTTTCAGAGCGTGGAGTTAATGGATGCATCATCAAAAAAAATTTTCAATTTAGAAAAAAAGAATGGTCAGAAAAGATTTATTCATGCTCTTCGTTCTAACGAAGGGCATCTGTTGTCCAATGATGTAGAAATTCGCAGGAGAGCTGTCAGTTTCTACAAGGAGCTGTATCGAAGTGAGGTCTCTCAAGATCAGTCAGCTGGATGGGCGTTCCTTGAAAACCTACCTCAAGTGTCTGAGGAGGCAAATGCAGGCCTTGGACGGGTTTTAACCCTAGAGGAACTGTAGGGGGCACTCCAAAGCATGGAATGTGGAAAGGCACCAGGGCTTGATGGCTTACCTGTTGACTTTTATAAGTCATTTTGGCAGGTAATTGGAGCTGATGTCCTAGCTGTGTTAAGAGACAGTCTCACCAGGGGGCAGCTGCCTCTGAGATGTCGGAGAGCGGTGCTCACACTGTTGCCCAAGAAAGGTGACCTGACCGACATAAGATCATGGAGACCAATATCAATCCTCTGCACTGATTATAAATTACTATCCAAAGTTTTGGCAAACAGACTAAGTAAAGTATTGGATGAGGTGATCCATCCTGACCAAACCTACTGCGTGCCTGGAAGATCAATTCAAAACAACATTTCGTTTATTAGAGATGTTTTTGATCTAGGTAAGCTGATGGACTTAAGTTTCGGTTTGGTGTCAGTTGACCAAGAAAAAGCCTTTGATAGAGTTGAACATAGCTATCTATGGAACAATCTGGCTGCATTTGGATTCTGCCAGGAATTTGTTGATAAAATAAGAGTTTTGTACTGTGACATAGAAAGTATACTGAAGGTCAATGGTGGCTTGTGTGCGCCTTTTAAAGTTAAGAGAGGGGTCAGGCAAGGCTGTGCCTTATCAGGCATGCTATATGCCTTAGCTCTGGAACCCTTGTTAGTGAAGCTAAGGAAAGAGCTACATGGGGTAAAAATTCCTTTGTGTCAAAATGTGTGTAATTTGTCAGCGTCTGCCGATGATGTTGCTGTATTTATAAATGGTCAAAATGACATAAACAAAATGCTGAACATTTTTAATGATTTTAGAGTGGTTTCCTCTGCCAAGGTTAACTGGTCTAAAAGTGAGGCCATGCTGGTTGGGAAGTGGTCAGATGGTGAACCAACCCTACCTGCTGGGCTAAACTGGAACAGACATGGTTTTAAATATCTGGGAGTTTTCTTAGGGGATGATTTATTCATACAGAAAAACTTTGAAGGAGTGTTGGAGCAGTTAAAGGGCCGCCTTAGTAAATGGAAGTTTTTAATTAATAAGCTGTCTTTTAAGGGTCGAGTTCTCATTATTAACAATTTGGTGGCATTTACACTCTGGCATCGCTTGGCCTGTGTGGACCCCCCTGCACGTCTACTCTCTCAAGTACAGTCCATTTTGGGTGCCGCAAAGCGTTCTTTTTTTACCAAAGGAGGAAGGCGGCCATGGACTTATTCATGTACAAAGCAGAGCAGCAGCTTTCCGGCTGCAGTTCATACAGCAACTTCTCACAGGATCAACAAACGCTTCCTGGAAATCTGTTGCATGTGCCATTTTACGAACTTTTAATGGGCTTGGTTTTGATCGGACTTTGTTCTGGATGGATCCTAACAAAATGAATCTCTGCAAGCTCCCTGTGTTTTACCGTAATCTTTTTAAAATTTGGTCACTGTTTATTGTTCAGAGAACGAGGAGTTCTTCATTGTTTTGGCTTTTAAAGGAGCCGTTAATATGTGGTTCAGTGTTGGATTTAAGTGTTGAGAAGTCATTTCATGCTTTTTCAGATACTTTTATTAATTCTGGAACAACAACTCTGGAACATTTACTCAGGCTGGCTGGACCAGATCTTGGGAACAGTGTGGCAGTAGCTAGCTGATGTCTAGCTGATCTAGCTGATGTCCTCAAGAGGCTTAATGATTACTTACAGGGCACATGCAGTCCAGATTGCAATGACCCCTTTCCCAATTTCATTTTATCTCCCAATTTAGTAGGATGTACTGATTTTAACTTCAAATGTGATAAGCTGCACTTTCTTGGGTTGGAACCAACGTCTGGTAAATCCCTGTATATTCTCTGTATTAAATCTTTCAACAAAAAGACGTTAGACAAGAGAATAGATACACCTTGGCGCAGTGCGTTAACACTAAAAGAAAGTGTGAGGCCACAGTGGCGCGCTCTTTACAAGTCACCATTGACCAAAAAAGTGGGTGATCTTCAGTGGAGAATTCTGCATGGGGCAATTGCAGTTAATGCCTTTGTTTCTGTCCTGAATTCTAATGTGGACCAAGGGTGTCCTTTTTGTGCCATCAAAGAAACTGTATTTCACGCTTTTATGGACTGTGTGAGGCTAAAGCCTTTATTTGTTATTTTAGAAATGTTATTTCAAACTTGGAATGAAGTGTTTTCAGTGGAGACTTTTATTTTGGGTTTTAGATATGTACAGAAGCATCGTTTTAAGTGTCAGTTAATAAACTTCCTGCTCGGACAAGCCAAGATGGCAATTTATGTCAGCCGTCGGAACAAAATTGAGCAAAACC
>CM050199.1:9217500-9222500 GCA_027475355.1 Coilia nasus
GAATTTCCTGTATGAACTTGGTCATTTCTCTATGGATGCATGCATTGTCCAGAATGACTGGAGGTTTGATTTTACTTGCAGATGACTGCACTGTAAAGCAGAAATTGAATTCCATCTTAACCTTGAATGCTGCTGAACTATGTGTTCACCTGACTTACTCAAATCTTCAGAGTAAATAAATTCATCCTCTTCTGTTCTATTCTAAAATTCTAGTAGCTACCGTTAATTAAGACTTTGACCCTTAACACTTACTGAGAACATCTTAATAATATCTTTTTTTTTTCTATGCGAAAGGACCTACATATATTCTATGACACACAACTACTGTAACATCTCAGTAATATAACCACATTTCCGTCTGTCATTGCAAATACAATTCTTCAATTTTGAGGTCGTAAATCCAAGATTTATAAGTGAATACAACTTAATGTCTTCATACATGACGAGAGGGCCACACTCCCCACTCCCACGCCTACAGATTCCTATAAGAGAATAGGGTGAAACTAAATGCTGTGAAGGCTGTCTGTCATATTATGTGGATATTATCGACCTGAACATGTAACAAAGTCACGTGCTTGGAGAAAAATAAAATGCGAAAAGGAAGTGAAAGTTGTGTGTTAGTGTGTGTGTATGTGCGTATGTGTGTGTGTGTGTGTGTGTGTGTGAGTGCTCAGTTGAGATAGTGTAGCTTTTTTGTCACGTTATGTGCATGTAAAGTCTACAGCTCAAGTGTAGACTGACATTAAACTGTTGAATACTGATAGACTGTTATGACCCATGTCACCCCCCCCCCCCCCCCCCACACACACACACACACACACTCTGCATTTTCCCTGTCTCTTTCCAACTGACACTATTTGGTGTGTACGTGTGTGTCTGTCTGTCTGTCTTGTTTGTCTATTCACAACATTTAGCGTTAATCATAGTCTCTTATCTATATGCAAATTATGACTTATCAACTCCAATGAGTGGTAGGCTGAGCATGTCCAAGGTGGCTTGCGGCATTCATTCCTCTTGCCAGCAGGGTGGAGAGGTGTGTGTGTGTGTGTGTGTGTGTGGCAAAGCTCACAATCAGAGCACAGTGAGATGGCAAAAGCAACATAAATCGGCGAGAACGGAGGCAGAGAGAGAGAGAGAGAGAGAGAGAGAGTAGTTAAGAGCGTACGCCACAGTAATGAGCGGGTTCTTTTACCCATACCGTCTCGCTGGCTTCCACCCTGATAAATCCAACTAGTCAATAGCTCCTATGATGGCTCCCATCGATAAAATATAAAAAAGCTAATTGAATCCATTTTGCTAGGCTGTGGGAGTCCAAATTATAGTGCCTCTGAAGCAGAGCGAGAAGAGGGGGTTGTGGGGTAGAGGGTGAGGAAGAGATTAGAGATTGCCTTTTGTTCGTGGAGAGAAGGAAAATAAGTAACGGGTGTAAACGAGCAGGGGGCGACAAAAGGAAAAAGAAAATAAATAAGCAGGAAGTCAATTTTGTTGTTATCGGTGTGCTCCTACAGCCCCTTTTACACACGTACCACTTATTACCTGCAGTCTGGAGGTGTGAGCTTCCACCGCTGTGAAGACATTACAGAAGGATGTAGGAGAGAAAGAGCATACTACGCACCTGATATTGAATCATGTCGCTATAAACGAAATAAAAAAGGCCACGTGTAGCTGTAAGTGACACTTCAAACATGGCCGAATGCGCTAACAATGACACATAGATTGGTGCATTTCACCCATTTGCTCGGTGGAAGCCCCCACTCATGGCTTAAATGCGTGGAGACAATTGGGCAAACGCAATGGACGGGGGAAAGGGAAAAATTTGCATTTAAATAAAAGTGACTTCTGAAATCCTATCGAGCTGAAGATGTAACAAAGTCAAGTGTTTGGAGAAAAATAAAATGCAAAAAGAAAAGTGGAAGGTGTGTGTGAATGTTTGTGTGTGTGTGTGTGTGTGTGTGTGTGTGTGTGTGTGTGTGTGTGTGTGTGTGTGTCTGTGTGTGTGTGTGTGTGTGTGTTTGGGGAGGGGGAGTGCTCAGCTGAGATAGGGAGGGTGGCAAATTACTGTGAAGAAAGCTGCCAGGGCTCTTCCCTAGATTACTTGCAGACTTAGGGCTCATTTCCACTGCCTTGTTCAGCGCGTAGCCGTGTTCAGCGCGTGGGCGTATACAATAGGTTTGTATAGGGACAGAATACGCTCAGAACACGCTTGCGGTGGAAATGGTCTAATCTGTTAACGTGCATTCTAAACGAATATGGACAGAATACGGCCACGCGCTGAATACGCAGAGAGTGCGGTGGAAATGGGCCATGAGGGCTCATTCACACCAAACACTCTGCGTGTTCAGCGTGTGTCTGTATTCTGTCCGTATTCATTTAGAATGCACGTTAGCAGATTAGACCTATTTTCTAGCTGCAGTCCGTATTCTGAGTGTAGTCCACGCTCAGAATACGGACTGCAGCTAGAAAATAGAAATCAAGTCTATTTTTCTGCGTGTGTTCTGCGTGTATTCAGCCAAAATCCCATTGAAAGCTATAGGCACATAGAATAGAATTCAGACCAACATGCAGCAGACCTTTGACCTTCTTGTGTTGATATTGACCCTGGTTAGCAGCACCATCTGTGTCTTCTGAGAGCCTGTGAGGTATTTCTACTGCTCAATCGGTAGATGCTAATATCACAAGGTCAATCAAATCTCTTGAAATCTCTTAGCCCCCCTGTATGCTTAACATCCACTTTATGCTTCTCAGACTAACAGCATTTTGTTTTTTTAACTATATTACCTATTTTCTCAAAATAAAATATATTTAAATTGGGCACGGACAAACACTCTTATCCACTGTGGTAACAGGCACAAAGGGAAAAGGAGTTATTTGGCAGTAATGGTGGATGTCAGAGCAGCATGGTAATGGGTCGGTCACACACACACACACACACACACACACACTCTGCATTTTCCCTGTCTCTTTCCAACTGACACTATTTGGTGTGTACGTGTGTGTGTGTGTCTGTCTGTCTGTCTTGTTTGTCTGCATGGTAATGGGTCTCATACAAAGAGCTTGAGATCACTGGGAATGGGGATTGGCTACAGCTGTGCTTACAAGCCACTGGAACATGTCATTAGAGTACATGTCTGCCCCACAGAGCCAAAGTGCAGTAACTATGTGAACATGGAAACTGAAAAAAAAAAAAAAATGCCCGTTATGTTGTCATACAGTCAAACATGTATGTATGTAGGGTGGATATCTACCACCTGTTTACTTACATAAAAAAAATGTAAGGTAGAATATGAATCTGAAACTTTGGTTCATTACAAAATGATTAGGTTCTCAAATTCCATTCTACAGTACTTGGGATTTAATCTTCATGTGTATTTAGATGGAAGGGGAAGTAAATAGACAGAGTTCAAATCCCTCTACTCTACTGTCCTGGAGGCTACATCTGTACTGCCCTACAAAGCCAAAGTGCAGTAACTACAGTATGTGATCATAGAAAATGATAAAAATCCCTTTAAAGCTGTCATATTGCCCAATCAAACATGTTGTAGGTATAATAGTGGTGATGCTTTTATGTACTTTCATAATAGCAAAAAGTAAAAGGTTTAGTCACAAGACAAAGGGGGTGTTATGAAGTCAATTTCCAGTTTAAACTCAAAATATGGAGTAACTGCCTCTGCCTTTTTGGCTTTGTATGGCAGATATCTTCCTTTGGTAACAAAAGTCCCGACAAGAGTCCCCACCCCAACCATATCATAGACCTTTTGGGGCTTGTGAGAATCGCCGGTCGGCCAGCCCACGTTAGGGATGTGTGCCACTGGATGTGCTGGTTGAGGGAAGGAGGCAGCCAGAAACAGCGGTACAGGAAAATATAATTTACTGTCCACACCATCCAAAAGAGTTTAACAGGACTCCACAGCTTCAGCATCAATCACTACTCAACATATAACTGTGCCCACACAACTAGGCACCAGGTCCTAGGCAATCCCTGCCTTTTTCCGGACCCAAACCCATGCAAGTATGCAGCAAGCAAGGTTAACCCAAACCCATGCAGCAAGCAAGGTTAACTCGTCAACTCACTGTGATTTACAGTTGTCTTCCAAATATCCTGATTCCTTAGCTGAAAACTCTGGTTTCTCCTCTCTTGGCTTCAGTTGTTCTGTTCCTGTGCCTCTGTCTTCCTGTGTTCCCAGGTGCAAAGTCACCAGCTGGCCAATTAACTTATTAGTGAGATGCAAGTGAACTGATCAGTGAGCAATTGAAACATGGGGAAAACTCAAAAAACGAAATCAAACAGTTAAAAACTTCCACTTAGTACGGGTTACTCACTGCCAACAGAAAATGTACATATGACAAACACAAAACAAGATGCAAAACAAAAACATGAAACATGTCAGCAAACAAAATATAAGTTTATAAAATGCCAAGTGGTGAAAAAGGAAGGTTGCTTTTTCACAGGGCTCCTGTAAAGCACTGGGCCCCCTGAATTGCTCTGATCTTGCATTCTGCAGTGCGTGAGTGATAGGGTGCAGCATGGCGTGTCACTGACAGTCATCAATAGCCATGTCCTTGCACACATGCAGAGGGACTTGGGGGGAGGTCTTTAGATTGAAATATACATCAACTGTTATCTGAAGCATGCTACGGCATGCACAGGCAAACACATATATGATACACACATCTTGCACCAAAGCACCACACAGCCAGCAAGTCATAGTCATGCATATTATGGATATACTAGACATCCCAACATGCAGAAACTCATTTCAGGAAGGTCAACACACACACACACACATACACACACACACACACACACACACACACACGCACACTGACACAGAAACACACACATGCAAACACACAGACACACCTACACATACACCTACACACACACGTACAGTATGCACACACACACACACACACACACTAACACACACCCCTACACTGACACACACACAAACACCTATCAGGACACAGAACACCCGGAGAGCATCCACGGCAATTGAGCC
>CM050199.1:9225000-9242500 GCA_027475355.1 Coilia nasus
GGTGAGGAGAGGAGAGGAGAGGAGAGGAGAGGAGAGGAGAGGAGAGGAGAGGAGAGGAGAGGAGAAGACAGAAGAGAAGAGAAGAAAAGAAAAGAGCAGAGGATAGGATAGGATAGGATAGGATAGGATAGGATAGGATAGGAGGAGAGGAGAGGAGAGGAGAGGAGAGGAGAGGACAGGACAGGAGAGGAGAGGAGAGGAGAGGAGAGGAGAGGAGAGGAGAGGAGAGGAGAGGAGAGGAGAGCAGAGCAGAGCAGAGGGGAGAAGAGGAGAGGTGAGGAATGTAGAGGAGAGAAGGGGAGAGCAGAGTCTTTCTTTGCCAACTAACTAACCCAGCTCCAGCTCCAGCTCCATCTCCATCTCCCTCTCCATCCCTGCTTGCCCTCTGTCACCTGCCGCTGCTGCTGCTGCTGCTGCTGCTGGGGTTGTTAAAATGAATGTGTCCGAGTGCACTGTGGCCCCCTGCCTGCCTGTGAAGGCGTGAGGGCCCCTCTGGCTACACCGGGGCCCCGGCCCCCTTAATTGCCTTCACGGCCGAGAGCACAGACCGCTCACCGGCTCAACACTCACTGCTACAGGAGACAGACATACACACAAATATGCACACAAACACACACACACACACACGTACACATGCAACAAACCCACACACACTTACAGACACACACACACATACAACAAACGAACACACACACACACACACACACACACACACACACACACACACACACACACACACACACACACACACACAAACACTCACATACCTACCCACACACAGATACACACACACATACTCACACACACATGTACACACACAGGCAAACACACACACACACACACACACACACACACACACACACACACACACAAACAGGCAGAGTGAGTCACAGGGTACTAGGGCTCACCACTCATCATGAGTGTTTCAGACCCTTAATCCATCACCAGACCACCGCCATGCCCCAGAGCCGCCAGCACCAAGCCTTTATCAGAGCACTGCACACCCCACGAGACTGACATGTGTGTGTGTGTGTGTGTGTGTGTGTGTGTGTGTGTGTGTGTGTGTGTGTGTGTGTGTGTGTGTGTGTGTGTGTGTGTGTGTGTGTGTGTGTGAGAGTGAGAGAGAAAAAGCAAGGTGGTAGTACATATACAGTATGTGTGTGTCTGATTGTGAGAGGGAAGTGAAAGTTTGTGTGAGTGTGTGTGTATATATGCATGCATGTAAGGGAGGTGTGTGTGTTTGTATGTGTGAGTGTGTGTGTGTGCATGTGTGTGTGACAGATGTAGGTGTATGTGTGTATGTATATATGTGTGTGTGCATGCATGTAAGGGAGGTGTGTGTGTGTGTGTGTGTGTGTGTGTGTGTGTGTGTGTGTGTGTGTGTGTGTGTGTGTGTGTGTGTGTGTGTGTGTACGCACATGTATGAGTAAAGCAGTGTTGAGAAAGAGCGTGAGAGCCTGGTGAGTGAGGTGGGGACTGGACAAAAGTCTGTGGCTGCTATGATGTGTGTGACTGAGCACAGATTTCTGTGTGTGTGTGTGTGTGTGTGTGTGTGTGTGTGTGTGTGTGTGTGTGTGTGTGTGTGTGTGTGTGTGTGTGGATGGGTGGGTGGGTGTTTGACTGTGTGTGTGCATGTGTGACTGCGCACAGATTTTGTCCACTTCATGTCACCGATGCAAACTCAAACTTGCAGCTCCCCTGTACTGAAGTGGACTTATTCTTGTACACTAAGTGTACACACCATTAAACTGAATAAAACAACAAAACAAAAATAAAGATCTTTTCTACAGAGTGCTGAAAAGCTTAAAGTAGCCTTAGGCAGGTTTTGTGAGCGATTAGGGTACATTTTGGTTCATAAGGAGCTTTATTTCTTCATAAATATCCTCAAATTTATTTTCAAAGTGTGTGGCAATGGGATGAAAAGGTAAATATGCCCTCCTTGTCATAATAGCTGATCTTTCAACAATGGCTGCAGATGATGAGGAATTTGCCTTCCATCAAATTTCTGGAATATTCTGTGGAAGCACCTCACTCATGTTGGTAGCACTCAACAATAGCAACCTGGGGTTACACTTTATTCCACTGTCCCTGTTAAATTAGTCAGGTACAGCGCAACAAAGTGTGTAACAATATGTAACAGCATATACTTACAATGTACCATAGGGTTAGTGTTAGTGTCAGTGTTCATGTTACTGTTAGGTATGTACAGTGTAAGGCTGTAGAAGAGAACTAAAAGTAGAAAACAAAACTACACACACACAGAAGCTATGGAGCTATGGACTTTAAGAGCTCACTGGAGGTGCAGAGATGTTTTTCTCCTCTTGTTGTTTCCTTCTTTCTCGGTCTGTGCAGTGTGTGGTGAATGAAAGCCTCTATGGAGTTTGAAGCCCACAAGATCAGGGCAGGAGAGACCCCAATTAGGCAACCTTAAGATTGAACTTTGAATGACTGATTCAATTAATGGTTGTGGAGAATTGAAGTGAGAATGACAGGTCAAGTGTATTGATCTGACCCACACATGACCATATACAATTAAATAAAGTCATACAATATTCTAAAAACTACCAATCTCCACAAACATCTTTGCAAAAAAAACAAAATGGTGCATAACATTGCTTTAACACAACTGAGGAGTCCATGGGAAAAAGTGCATTGATTTTATAAGTAAATTTTAAAATGTGTTCAGGTTGAGACTAAGCTCATTTATTCACAGAATTACTTTTGCTTTTACTCCATAGCCAAGTCAACAAAGAAAAACTAATGCAGATGTCTGAAGTCTGAAATGGGAAGCTATTTTGTTAGCATGTATGCTTCCTTTAAAATTGGACAAAATGAAGGTACCTTTGATGGCAGCATTTTATGCATTTATTTGATTTGGACAGCCTTGATGCCTTGATGCCACCAAACTTCGAAGGCAGCATTTTTTTAATTTTGGACACAGCCGTAGGCACTCCCTTGAAGTCACAGAGTAAAACATGGCCACCCCTACGACACCCCCCTCCTAACCCCTGTTCTCCTCTCCCATCCCTACCTCTGCTTCTCCCTCAGTAGTGCAGTGCAGCAGAGCCTCATTCTCAGGTGACGCGCGAGGCACTCTCCCTCTCCAACGAGTCCCTTGATCCGCTGAGCTGAACCTTCCGCTTGGGCTGAGACGATGTGATTGCTCGCGTGCTGCTGACAGGCATCCTGGGGCCTCATATGAACAACTGCTGGCTCACACTGCACTTATAGGCAAGGGGAGAAGGGGGAGGAAAAAGGAGAGGGGGAGAGGGGGAGAGGAAGGAGACAGGAAATGTAGATAGAGGAGGGAGAAGAGGAGGAAGAAACAGAGTACAAGAACAGAGAGAAGAGGAGAAGAAAGGAGAGGAGAGGTGGAGAAGGGAGAGGAGGAAGAGAAGGGAGAGGGAGAGGTAAAAAAACAGGAAAGGAGGAGGAGGTGAAGGAAGATTTGAGGGGTGTGGAGGGGAGGAGAGAGAAGAAAGTAGAAAAGGAGGAGAGGGAAAAGCAGGATAAAGGTTTGGCTGGGAGGAGGTGGAGATGGTGGCACAGAGGGTACTGTGGGGGTGTGGGAACAGGAGAGAGGTGTCGGAGCTAAGAGAAGGGGGGTGAAGAGAGCCTAATGTGGCTTATTATTACTCCTCTGAGAGGAAGTGAGGCTCAGATCGCCCGCCGGGGCCTTTCACTCTCTCTCTCTCACTCTCATGTCCTGATGTTGGTCGCTCTCTCTATTTCTTTTTCAGTCTCTCTCTCACCTGGCCCCTATGATGCTGGTCTCTTTCTCTCTCTCTCTCTCTCTCTCTCTCTCTCTCTCTCTCTCTCTCTCTCTCTCTCTCTCTCTCTCACTTGATCTTTGTGATGTTGGGCACAGGGTGTTTGCTCAGATCCCTCATCAAAGCCCCTCACTGTAACGTACAACAGCCTAATTATATCAATCATAATGCCCAAAACTGAATGTTTAAGTTGTTATTTCTCTGACACCTCATTTATCACACACACACACCAACATGCACACATGTGGGCGCGCGCGCGCACACACACACACACACACACACACACACACACACACGCACGCACATACACACGCACAAAGAAACTCTTAGATCTCCTCGCATAGACACAATAACATACAGAGAAACGTATATGTCGGCTCCATCACAAACACACACATACACATACACACACACACACACACACACACACACACACACACACACACACACACAGTGTGGGTGGGAGGAAGATGAGAGTGGGGGGGGGGGGGGGGGGGGGGTTCTAAACACTCGAGCAATCATGCATTTGTTTACACTCGGCTACCTCCACCACCTCACCAGCTGAGTGGCAGCCGCTCATGTCAGCCTTCATGTTCCTCTTCAGCAGAGAACACACACACACACACACACACACAACAAACAGACACACACCACATATACACACAGAGCACACACACACACACTGCAGAGATGACATAGCCAGCCAGCCAATTGGCTTTAATCTCTGGGTTTGATTATCTCCTTTCATCCTGCCATCAGGGGAATAATGGCAACTGTTTAAGGGCAGCTAACCTCTGCTCCCACTGGGCTGTTTAAGGGCAGCTAACCTCTGCTCCCACTGGGCTGTTTAAGGGCAGCTAACCTCTGCTCCCACTGGGCTGTTTAAGGGCAGCTAACCTCTGCTCCCACTGGGCTGATCATCCTGTGTCCTCTACTGACAGCACCCACCCTTTCTCCCCCCAGCACACACACACACCCACCTGCTTACACACACACACACACACACACACACACACACACACACACACACACACGCAGTAGCACACCTGTACAATCTGTCTTTGAATTGGCTTGGGGTGTGTGTGTGTGTGTGTGTGTGTGTGTGTGTGTGTGTGTGTGTGTGTGGCTTTGAGGGATGCAAGGCAATCTAGAAACACAGAGAGCCTCAATCAGCACATGCAATGAGGGAAGTTTTCTTCCTTTATTTTGGCCATTTAGCCCAGGATGCCCACATCTATTAGAATCAAGTTACACACATCCCCTGAAATTTAGTTTGTCTAGTTTTTCACCAAATACAAAGTACTGTGATAATAAATCTACAACAATAGTTTGTTTGACAAGTAGCTTTGAAGTTCATACTTCCTATACAGTACTTCAGCAGTTAAATACCAAAAGAACTGTGGAAAGAAGCATTTCACATAGATAGTCTATCCATTATCTGCAGAGATGGGTGTAAGTAACGCATTCCTGTACTCACATTACATTTGTCGGTAATGTAGTAGTGTAACGCGTTACTGTTATAAGTTCATTAACCACACTACAGTTACTAATAGTGCATATGCTGATTACTGAACATCCCCAGTGAACAGTCTGATCACAGATGTCTGTGTCCCCCAAAATCCTCAGGTGCACGCTTGCACAAAAGTCGGGAGACATGTCCACACGCAACTGTCCTTGATTGTTAAATTCGGGGAAATGACTAAGCCGTTCGGGGTGTGGCGATAAGCTCATTGTTTTTAATATGTTGGGAGACATTGCCGAAGTTAAAGTGCAATGGTTTAGGGAACAGGAGAAGGGAGAAGCAGTGAGGATTTTTTGTGTCGTGTTTTGCACCGTGATTTGGGACTGGTTGTGCAGCAGAGTCAGAAACCTGCCCCATATAGCACTGTCGCTGAGAAGGAGAATTGCTTTTGATGAGAATGAGGAATATACAGCTTCCTTCAACTTTGACACTAAAGCAACAGAGTATTTGAAGTCGGAGTCAGACATTGAAGACCTTAACTGTTTCCCTCATATACCTATATACCTCAGCTACCCCATCTAGCGCGCCAGTCAAGAGGCTATTCAGACCAGACGGTTTCCTGCTGAAGCCTAATCGAAATCGGTTGTCCGATGGAAGATTTGAAAGACTTCTCATGCAGTATGATCATCGTTTTAGTGGGGAGCACCCCCAATGACTTAAGAAAGTGCCTTTGCCCTAGACCATACCATGCCAATGAAATGTGTTTACCCGGACATCATCTAATGTGGTTAAATGTCCAGAGTTATTTTATTTAGTAGCACGTTTTATTTAAATGGTCTAGTTTGTTAAGGGATTTATGTTGTAGCCTATATGCCAGTGTCTGCATGCTATTTCATTCATTCTATTTTTAGTGAGCGCTGTTATGAAGTTAGCCTGTTTTAGACTTTCAGCTTGTTTATTTAAGACATAAGCCTGCCAGCAGTGCAATACTGATAGAACCCTGTGCAGTGGTCTATAGATTTTTACCAAATGGCATGAAAGAACGACTTGTCTTTCATTTTGCTCATTGCAATAGGAATTTATGTGTTTTGCTCAAGGCCGTTGATGAGTAACGCAAAGTAATGTAACGAGTTACTTTCCATAAGGAGTAAAGAAGTAAAGTAATGCATTACAGTTTTTAACAGTAGCGAGTAATGTGTAGTTGATTACTTTTTTTGAGTAACGACCCCAACACTGATTATCTGTGGTAGATATATAGAGTGAAAGAAATACATAATTTCACGAGCACCAGAGAGCCAATCAGGAGCTTGTGAGGTTCCCACGAGGGAAACAAGTGACTACTGCAGTGTTCTATAATCATCATGTTTTTTTTTGTGTTTTCATGTTTCAATGTTTAAATACCAGTTTATTTCTTACAGTAACCATCATACATGACAAAGAATCATACATAGTGTTATTTAAAAGGAATGTGGAGACTTTTACTTAGTAGATTATTTTAAACGAGTAGCCCTGACGTGAAGTTGGAGACCCCTGCAGTAGACTGTATGAGCACACAGGTAAAATAGAACTTTAGTCCTTGTTCCACCCTATGAGCTGAAGCACTGCACAGAAATAGTGCACCTTTTGCATTTTCAGTTTCAGTGACTGAGCTAACGAAATACAGAAGACTGCAAAGGAGAATTCATTAAAGCAAACTGATACAAATGCTTGGTCATTTGGGGTGCAAACCGCTGTGCTGGAAACTTCTTAAAGTTTCAGAGATCTGAAAGTGCTCAGTAAGAAGAAATATTAACACAATTTGTTTGTACTTTTGTACTTTTGCATTTCTTTCTTTCTTTGTTTATTTGTTTGTTTAGTAAGGGGCATCAAAACATGGCCCATGACCCTGTCTTTGTTTTGGGTCATTTGTTTCCCCTTCAACAAACCCACATCCAAACCAACACCCCCTTTGCATCTGGTATGCATGCCTAAAACGTTAAAGGGAATATCCTTAAAAAGTCACACAGGGGCTCAAAGTCTGATCACTGTGTTTTGGAAAGTGAACTTTGTATATAATGTCGTGCAAATATATACCAACAGGTGTATGACATTGAAAACCGCCTCGCAGGCAGTGAGCCAGCATATACGGTCACGTTTTTGCTGTGTGAGTGATAGGTTTCAGACACTGAGTGACATGTTTAAAAAAACGTTACGTGTGTAAGCAGGTTACAAAAACTGGATAAGGCATTAACATTTTTTTTCAGAAGGTGCAGGTAGGAAAATAGAGACGTTTTTATATATAAAATATTTGATATTGTATGTTATTGAGTATGAAAAACCTGACTGTTGGTGCTTGATACACATAATAAAAGAGTGTGATTGTACACAGGCACTAATGTCCCCCTCTTTCATGGTTTGCATTTTGAAGGACACTTAAGGGCCGTAAAAGGACACACAAGTACTCAGCTTCTGACTGCTGTGCATAAATGTTTTGCAGTATCTGTGTTTTATGAAAGGCCAGGAGTTAAAATGCAGTATTAGCATAATGATTTTGCCTAATAGATGTTTGTGTGGGGCTGTTTGCTCAGTGGGAAAAACCTGTGTAACATTAAAATGTGTGTAAACAATAACAACATACACACACAACACACACAGTCACACACACACACACACACACACATTTGTACTGTATGTGCAAATGGTCAACAGTGAGTAAACAAGACAACAGAACAAGGCACAATTCCTATTTTTCATGCCCCTGAGGATTCATGTTGTGTGTGTATGTGGGAGTGGTGAGAAAAGAAGGTAGACTGAGTTTAAGACTTAGTGTGCTTATGTGAAAGAGAGTGACCTGGGTGTGTCAAGAGCATAGAATATGCAAACATTGTAATACCGGAGAGATAGAGGATGAAGGACATTTCCTTACAAAATGTACCAAATACCATAACATTAGAAAAACATACTACAGAAAAATAAAAGAAATTTGCCCTGAATTCATAATTTAGACAATGAGCAAAAGATACCATTCCTCTTGGGAGAAATTGATACCCTTACAAAATTAGCTGCTGAATACTTAGAGTCCTGCCACATTTTAAGAGAATAATGTTCCTGACTATCAACTAGTGATCCATGTACAAGTGCTGTTTTTTCTTTGTTTGTTTGTTTTTCCTTATCTTTTTTTTTCTTTTCTCTTATATTATTATTATTACTAGTATTACTTTTCATGATATGACCTTCTTTTACTTGAGGAATTGTACTTTTTTATTATTATTATTATTATACTATTATATTATTATTATATACTATTATACTATTACACTAGTAAGTGGTATAAGGTTTCTTTTCATTTATTTCTTTACTATTCAGTATTATTTATTACTATTACAATCAGTGCTTGATTACTGCTTTGGCAATATTGTATTTACATTCATGCCAATAAAGCTATTGAATTGAAAATTGAATTGAAAGAGAGAGAGAGAGAGAGAGAGAGAGAGAGAGAGAGAGAGAGAGAGAGAGAGAGAGAAAGAGAGAGGGAGGGAGAGAGAGCGGGAGGGAGAGAGAGAGAGAGAGAGGAGCGATAGAAAGAGAGAGACCCATAGAGTTATAGAGAGAGAATGATGTGGTGTGGGTGAACAGCTTGTAAACAAACCCACTGACGGAGTGCATCCATGCATGACCATTAGAGCAGAGGGAGAGACAGACACCCCAGAGAGAGAGAGAGAGAGAGAGAGAAAGAGAGAGGGATAGATAGACAGAGAGAGAGAGAGAGAGAGAGAGACAGAGAGACAGAGACAGAGACAGAGAGAAAGGAGAGGTAGAGGGAAGAGGGAAGAGAGGGGTGGGGGGACTGCCGCATGAGATTAGCATATGCATGTCATCTTTGCTAAGATATACAGCATAAGGTGTAATGTGTATATGTGTATATGTGTGAAGGTGCATATACATGTGTAAAGATTTGTGTGTGTATGTGTATGTGTTCGTAGTGCAAAGGTTTGTTTGTGTGTGTGTGTTCATAGTATAAAGGTCTGTGTGTGTGTGTGTGTGTGTGTGTGTGTGCGTGTGTGTGTGTGTGTGTGTTGCAAAGTTTTGTTTGTGTGTGTGTGTGTCTGTGTTTGTAGTAGAATGCTTGTGTGTGTGTGTGTGTGTGTGTGTGTGTGTGTGTGTGTGTGTGTGTGTGTGTGTGTGTGTGTGTCTGTGTCTGTGTCTGTGTTTGTAGTAGAATGGTTTGTGTGTGTGTGTGTGTGTGTGTGTGTGTGTGTGTGTGTGTGTGTGTGTGTGTGTTTGTCTGTGTGTATAGGTTATTATGCCCGAATGTATATCTGCCAGTGTAATGATACCATCAGGTTTCAGCAATCCTGCAAGTGTGCGTGGGGGACACAAGTGGGTATGCGAGTACATCATCAACGCTACCAGCCTCTGACAGCCACAATCCTTTCCAGACAGTACCCAATACACAGGACAGGATACCAGCCACATCTTGAATAGAAACTCAATCAATAACGTCTTTAATGTAAAGCAAAGGCAACTACCCTGAAAGTCCAGGTGCTGCCAATACCCTCACTGAAAACTGTCCAGCCCATCTGTTACTTTGGTGACATTCTCACATCCAGCTAATCAATTGATAATCAGAATCAGAATCAGTTGTACACTTACGTGTACAGGAAATTTGACTTGGGTACTGTAGATATAGATGTAGATGTTAGCTTTCTATAAAACCATCCTGTACATCCTGGCTGGCAGCAACCATGCCTCCTCCTCTGCTTTTGGTAGGGGACACTCAAAGTCTTTGAGAACCATCCTGTCAGAATGCCATGCCGTGTGTTTCTCAGCAGAAAAACTCGGATATGATAATCTTACAACAGTGAGAGGCCTTAAAATCCATCAGGGGAAGAAGGGGTGTGGAGGAAAAGTGGGACAGGGGAACCGCATTGAGCAGTACTTTCTAAGAAGTCTGCGGAGTAAGTCGGCTGAAGTCCAGCGGCAGGTAGAAAACCACAGTTCGCAGGATATCAGAAACCCAGTCTTGGAAGAGAGGGAGGAGGTCAGAGGGACTGAGGGAGAAGGAGAGCCTAGCCAGTCAAAAAGGGAGAAAGCCTGGGAGCAGAAAGCTAGGGTTAGTTGGCCACAGGCGAAAGATAAGATGACTTGGGAGTCCGTAGACAGAGACTTGGCAATGGTGTTAGAAGGATTAAAAGGGACAGCCATGGCAAAGTTGGAAAGGATGGGGGAAGTGATCTATAGTTATGGCTTAGATAGGTTTGGAAGTAGTGATAGAAGGAAAAGGGAGCCAGCACAACATTGTCAGTCGAGACGCCAGAAAGACATTCGTGAATTGGTGTTAAGAAGGAGGCAGCTAAGAAAACAGTGGAAAAGGGCCACAATTGAGGAGAAAGAAGGTATAGATGCCCTGCAGGAAGAGTTACGATGTAGGTTAGCAACTCTTAGGAGAGCTGAGAATCTTAGAAGGAAGAGAAAAGAGAAGGAGCGGGTAAGAACACTGTTTTATAAGGACCCCTTTAAGTTTGTGAAAGGGTTGTTTAACCAGGAAAAGGGAGGGATATTGAGAACCTCAAAAGAGGAAGTAGAGGAGTACTTGAGGAAAACTCATTCAGATCCAGGGAGGGAGGGAGGATTAGGTTTTCCACCTGACATGCCACCTTTGGGGGAGATAGAAAGTCAGATGGATGTTGTGCCACCTAGGTGGAAAGAGGTAGAGGCTGTGGTGAGAAAAGCTAAGGCTTCATCAGCTCCAGGGCCTAATGGGGTGCCATATCGGGTATATAAGAATGCCCCAGGGGTTCTTAGGTTTCTATGGAAGTTGTTTAAGGTTGTGTGGCATAAGCAGAGCATTCCAACAGCATGGTGCAGGGCAGGGGGTGTGTTGATTCCAAAAGAAAAGGAGTCTGTTAGAATAGACCAGTTTAGAATGATCTCTTTGCTTAATGTGGAGGGGAAAATCTTCTTCAGTATAGTGGCTAAGAGACTTGTGCAATATTTAGAAAAGAATGGGCTAATTGACACAACAGTGCAGAAGGCAGGAATCCCAGGTTTTGCTGGATGCATTGAGCACACTAGTGTACAGTAATTTGGCACCAAATTCAGACAGCAAAGCAAGAGGGTAGGGAGCTTCATGTAGTTTTTTTGGACCTAGCTAATGCCTTTGGCTCGGTGCCGCATAGTCTGATTTGGAGTGCTTGTGAATACTTTAGAGTGCCAGTTGAGATTGTGAATATAATGAAGGAATACTTTAAAGATATTAGATTGTGTATAGGTACAGGGGAGTTTGTATCAGACTGGCAGAAGCTAGAAGTAGGCATTATGGCGGGGTGTACGATCTCACCACTTACTTTTACAATGGCAATGGAAATGGTAATAAGAGCGTCTAAGTGGGTGGTGGGAGGGGAAAGGCGTCGGGAGGGACTGCGTCTCCCGCCAATTAGAGCTTTCATGGATGACATGACTCTGTTAACAACAACGGTGCCATGTACAAAGAGGTTGTTAGAAAGGATAAATACAAATCTCAGGTGGGCGAGGATGAGGATAAAGCCTAGTAAGTCAAGGAGTATCTCAGTCACCAAGGGAAAAGTGGTAGAGCAGAAGTTCACGGTGGAAGGTGAGGAAATCCCATCCATCAGGGTGAGACCAGTGAAAAGCCTGGGGAGGTGGTATAATGCAGACCTGAGTGATCGAGAGCAGGTAGAGCAGCTTAGAAAAGACGTGGTGGAGGGATTGGAAAAATTGACAGGTCAGGGCTACCAGGAAAGCTGAAATTGTGGTGCATGCAATTTGGACTGTTCCCTAGAGTAATGTGGCCCATGTTGGTGTATGAAGTACCATTATCAAAAGTAGAGAAGCTAGAAAAGGTGGTTAATTCATACGTTAAAAAGTGGTTAGGGGTTCCACGGTGCCTAAGCAGTGTAGCTCTGTATGGGAAGGGCATACTGCAGCTGCCAATAAATAGTCTGGTAGAGGAATTTAAGTGTGCTAAGGTTAGGACAGAGCTGTTGTTAACAGGGAGCAAGGACAGGATAGTCAGCGGTCTGGCTCCTAACCCGAGCAAAGGGAGAAAGTGGAAACCAAAGGTAGCAGTGCAGGAGGCAGAGGCAGCCCTTAGACATGGAGAGATAATGGGAAATGTCCAGATTGGGCGGGGAGGCTTGGGGCGTACATCAGGGAAGCCAATGTGGAGAAAGGCAGATCAGAAGGAGAAAAGGAGATTGGTTGTGGAGCAGATACGCAGGCAAGAAGAAGCTAGTAGACAGGTAAAAGCTGTGTCACTAGCAAAGCAGGGCCAGTGGTTGAATTGGGAGGGAGTAGAGAGAAAACAGGTTACTTGGAGAGATTTGTGGAGTATGGAGTCTAACAGGCTAAAGTTTTTATTGGGAGCGACGTACGACGTGCTCCCATCGCCAGATAACCTGAGAATCTGGACAGATGGGGATCCGTCATGCACACTCTGTTCAGGTGTAGCCACATTGAGACATATACTATCTGGCTGTAAAGTTAGCTTGGCACAGGGTCGCTATACGTGGCGTCACAACCAAGTATTAAAATGCTTAGCAGCAGGAATTGAGAGTAGGAGGCAGCAGGTAAATGCAGAAGGTAGTCATAAAAAAGGTATCCAGTTTGTGCGGGAGGGTGAGAAAAGTAAGAGAGCCGTAAAGTCAAGGAGTACTACACAGGAAGCAAAGGATTGGCAGATGCTGGTAGATGTGGGTGGAAAGTTGGTGGTCCCTCAAGAAATTGTTACCACTAACTTGAGGCCAGACATAGTCTATTGGTCGACCAGCCAACAGGTAGTGTATTTTATTGAACTCACTGTCCCATGGGAAAGCTCCCTAGAGGAAGCATATGAAAGGAAAAAGCTTAAGTATGAAGAGTTGAGATTGGAAGCAGAGCAGAAAGGATGGCGGGCAAGAGTATTTCCAGTAGAAGTGGGTTGTAGAGGGTTTGTAGGGAGGTCAGTCATTTCATTGCTAGGGGAGCTTGGGGTTGGTGGTAAGAATCTACGTAAAACTGTTAGGGAGATGTCAGAGGAAGCAGCTAGGACTAGTAATTGGATCTGGATGAGAAGGGCGGTCTCTGCCTGGGGTAAGCAGTAGGGTTGCCATGTTCGAATGGGGCGGTGAAGCGTCATTACGTCATTATAGTGTATAGTGATACTGCGTTGTTGCATCACGCAAGAGCCCGCATGCAACGGGGCATTGCGTGATTGCGTCATTATTATTATTATTATAGTGATACTGCGTTGTTGCATCACGCAAGAGCCCGCATGCAGCGGGGCATTGCGTGATTGCGTCATTATTATTATTATTATTATTATTATTATTATTGTTATTATTATTATTATTATTATTATTATTATTATTATTATTATTTTATTTTATTAATGTGGCAGTGGAGGCTGGGATTATTATTATTTTATTTTATTAATGTGGCAGTGGAGGCTGGGAGTGGTTAGCGTGGGTACTGGTTCAGCACAGGACATTAGTAAGGTGGTGGAGATTAGTGCAACCTAGGGCTGTTTGTGCAGAGAAGGATGGGTACCCCAGACCAGCAGATGGCAGTAGTTTAGTGGGTCAATAGAAACACAGAAGAAGAAAGAGGCTTATAAATGGCAGCCATTACACACATGGGCAGCTTAGAATCAGGCTCTCTGGGATCGTGCGGTGTATTGGGATACAGAGTGGCCAAGTTTCCCGGGGTTTTGCGGTGTATGGAACACGGGATAGCTGAGCATTAGACACCATTAGATTCAAGAGGTGTATACATTTAATGTTAAGTCAGCGGGTAGAATCGGGACCTCTCGCCACTTTAAGCCAGAGATACGGGTCAGTTCTCTGAGGTTCTCTCCTACTGGTAAGTGGCAACAGCCAGTTTATTATTATTATACAACAGTCACCCATAAAAGGATCAATATGTGATTATTACTGTATTACTATAACTGAGCATTAGTCACCATTAGATTCAAGAGGTGTATACACTTAATGTTAAGTAAGTGGGTAGAATCGTCTTTAGAACTAGCATTGGCAGGGTTGTTTGTGTAATGGCATATGCGTTAGTGACTGCAAAGTGATAGTATTTGTGGTAAAATGGTGGTAAAGTGCAAATATTCGATAATAAGTCCTAATTAGTAAGTAAGCAGGTCATTTTGGAAGTAAATTGTGGTGGTAGTTAATTTTGTAAGTAAAACTTTGGAAGTCGTGCAAACAGGTGATAATGAACAGTAGGTAGTAAATTTTGGAAGTAAACTTTGGTTGTAAGTGAATTGAGGAAGTACACTTTTGAAATTTGGGTAGCAGGTAGCTGAACTGGACACACACTAAAGGATTGATCACCTTTAGTGGGGCCGCCTCAGGGGAGGGTGTACAGTGAATAAAGGCCCGAAACACCCGTTGATCCTGAGGTACACTGCTGAGGATGTGTCCCACATAGTGTATGGATAATTGTAATGGCTGTAGTTAGGAAAGCCTGAAGTGTGGTACAATGGGTGCTCTCCCCACATGTGCAAGTGTCTTGTATTTTTATGTATTTATCTAGTTATTTTAATTGTTAAGGAAATGTTGGAGGAAATTGCAAAGGCTTGCCAGTGGTCCTGGATGAGATGCATGTTGTTGGCATGGTGAAAGCCATGGGGGAAAGCGATAGGTAGGTGCTGCTGAGTGGATCATGTAAACGGCCCCAGCAGCCCCAGTCACTGTAACGGTAGCCGGCTGGTTCAGGTTAACCCTTGTTGAGCATCTGTCTGTACGGCTCCAGTTGGCCACCCCCTCAGCTGCTCTGTCCTGTACAGCTCACATGAGGTTGCGTGAATAGCTGTAGTCAGCGGCCAGTTGTGCGTGTTACACCTGGGAGTAGGGACTAACAGCCTGAACTATTTACTTGATTATAGATAGTGTAGGGGTAGGTGTAATAGCTATAGTTTCTCCCTAAGGTGCTCTTCCTACATGCACAAGTACTTTGTGTTCTTTGTAAACTACTGAAGCCTCCTTAGGAGCCTTAAGGCATTAAAATGGCTCCGACGCATCCTTCGAATTAACTGAGAGGATCACATCGCCCCCACACTGATTCTCTGGTGATCCCTGCTCTGAGACTGATGAGATGGATGGGCCATGTCATCTGCAGCTCTGCTACTCTGACAAGTGCCCCTCCGGACAACCACAGAGGTGGACAATCTGGCTTGAGAAAGTAAAAGAAGTCCTGCCATGAATTCCTACTGCCTGTGCTCTTAACACTGGAGATTTCACAATACACATTCATCTGTCTGGCTAAAGAGTTGTACTAATTAGGACCATCTGGTTCAGTGAACTGGCTGGAACAAATATGTGGCAGGATATTTACTTTCTTTCTTTTTTATTATTTTTGCCCTTTTTTGCCTTTATAAACATAGGACAGTGGGCAAGGTGACAGGAGGTAAGTGGGAGAGTCCTCTTTTGAAAGTCATTTTGAATAAAAGGGTCTGCTAAGTGTAATGTAATAGGACAGAGAGATAGGGCAGATTTGGGAAATGACCGCAGGCCAGATTCACACCTGGTTTCTCATGTGCACTTGCCCATTCATGGTCTGGTGCTCTAACCACTACACCCCTAACATCCACAGGACTTTACATTCTGAGACCAGCATGTCTGCCTCTGGATAACCAGCAGGCTGCAGAAGGCTACAGGTGTAGGTGGACAGAAACAGCGCTATAAAAACGAGGTGAAAGAGGCTATGAAAACTTGTAGCATCAAGCCTGAACATCTACATGTGTGATTTATTGCCAGCTTTGGCATACTATTTGCAACACTGGAGGTCAAACACAACACACTGAGAAACAGATACAGTGATTTTAGCAAAAAAATAAAATAAAATAAATAACCCTTGTGCTGTAACAGCCACCGTTGCAACCTCCTAGAGCCAACTCCCACCAGTTATCTGTGGAGAGGCTTGCAGCTCCATGACTTTATAATTTATAATCTCACACAGTGGAATCAGAAACACCAGCATCGCTACCAATCCCTCTCCAACTCCCACAACATGACACCCCCACTCTACCGCAAGCACAGGAAGCCTGTGATGGCCTACCAAGAAGTGTATGGTGTGTGGAATGTGTGGGTGATGTTTATTCCTTTGCCTGTGTGTGTACCAGCCAGATGATAAGACCTAAAGCAGCACTATGCAACTTTAAGTGTTTTTTTCTGGTAAAAATTGACTGTTTTCCCTCCCCCTCACCCTGTGCATGTGTTTTCAACTCAACTGATCAGAGTAACCAGTGAATACGAAAGTAGTCATGTCCACCAAGGTAGGTAAAGGTCAATGCCTTCAGAATTTAATATGTTCCTGCATCTCTCGATATTAAAGGCTTCTCGCCCGGGGAGTAATTCAATGTAGAACCGCCACTGCTTTAGGTAATGTTTAATGAGGAGCCTGTCGTGCTGTTTCATAGACAGCTACACCTGCACTTGACTGACCCATCTGCGCCGACAGCAAGTCACTGACGACCCAGCTCTGTCCATTTGGCAAAGCGCACGGATTGACTGCACTCTCCCAACATCATAATTTCCTGTGCTATCATTCTCACGTGTTCATCTAGTTGTTTTGTGTGTGGATCCTGTGGAATACGACGTTATTCTGCTCTGAACGTATTTAGCTCAGGCCCGGTTTGCCTAACCTCTGCCTGAGCCAAGTTCCCACACGAAAATGTTACAATGTTTTATATTGTGTTTGGTGACGTTCAGAAATATTGACATTCAGCACTAAGAAGCTGTTAACAGTTAATACTGTTACCAAAGTATACCGTGATATATACCGTCTATGGTTCAACTTATACCGTGATATACATTTTAGGCTATACCGCCCACCCCTAGTATCGGGCCTAAAGTTGTGTGCACAGTGTTTATCATAAGAGACACAATCCTTGATGAAGTCTGCAGAAAGTTATTCTACTCAGTCTCCAAAATACTCTGGGAGAAGTTCCTGCTGAAGTTCCTACTCCCTGCTTCCTCCTCCCACACACACACACACACACAGGCACAAACACACACACACACACACCCACCCACACACACACACACACACACACACTCACGTACACACACACATACACACACACACACACACGCACACGCGCACACACACACACACTACAGAGCCCTGAAGCTGAATTTGATCGGGAGCCTTTGCCTGTACTAGTTCAACCAGAAGGCATCAGATGGCATCAGGGTTGTGTCCCGGAGGACCCTTCTGGAAGATTCCATTTCTGTGCTGATCCAAACTGTCAAACGCAAAATGTGGAAAAATATTCCAAAAA